>JALIGW010000001.1:159145046-159147546 GCA_023053685.1 Diadophis punctatus similis
AAGGAGCCTCTGTTGCTGTCTCTCGCGGGGTTCCAGCCACCCGACTGAGTCCCTGACCGCGGCACCGGCAGGGTTAATGCGTATGGGAGAGGAGAGAGAGCGCTACCGCCGCCGCTGCTACTTTCGCTGCTCCAATATTTCTTTGGTGGGCCTGCGCAGGAGGGACCGCTGAGCAGAGGCACCCGGCGAGCGGGGTGAGAGGCGTGGGGATGCCAGAAGTGGCGGCGGCGGCGACAGGCTCCTGCCCGCGTCTCCCACCCGCCTCTTGCCTTAAGCTGCCGGGCGCCTCTGCTCCATGGTCCCTCCCGCGCGCGCCCACCAAAGAAATATCGGAGCGGTGAAAGCAGCAGTGGCGGCGGTAGCGCTCTCTCTCCTCTCCCATACGCATTAACCCTGCTGGTGCCGCGGTCAGGGACTCAGTCGGGTGGCTGGAACCCCGCGAGAGACAGAGGCTCCTTCCCAGCAGGAGACGCAGGTTGGCGGCGGGGCTCCGGGGCTTCTTCAGCCGCTTGGCTGGAGAACGGCGGGGATGTGGCCATGGCCGTTTTTTAGCTCCCCCCGTCCCGGCTGAACGCCGCCATTTGGGTTATTTTTCCCTCTGTGCATGCGCGCGCATGCACAGAGGGAAAAATAACCCAAATGATTGTGTTCAGCCGGGACGGGAAAGCGGGCAGGAGAAGCTCCGCGCCGCAACCGCCGCCAGTTCCATCGGCTATACGCCGAAGGACTGGCCTGGGCGAACCGGGAGGATTTCACCCCTGCTGCGAGCCATATGCAGTCATCAAAAGAGCCACATCTGGCTCGCGAGCCATAGGTTCCCGACCCCTGTCTTAGGTGAATTGTGCATTGTATCTATCTACACTGTTGTCACCATCTAGGAAACGTTGAAGCCCTGTTCACCTAAATATTATACAAAGTAACTGTAACATGTGTTTCTGTGCATATACAATCAATATCCTCATCGGCAGTAGCAATTGTCTTTTACTATCATGCATACCCAAGGAGAATATTTATGCTTAATAAGTATGTTGACTAAATATGAGGGACCATCTCTCTCCATTGTTACATTTACCTGTCCCATCAGGGCTGGCAAAACAGCATGTTAAGGAAGGACATCTGATGGGTTCCAGAGGGAAAGCCTTTTCTGCCATGGCATTCACCCTTTGGAATATCATCCCCTTGGAGCTCAGAATGGCTCCGACTCTCTGGCCTTTTGGAAGGCTCTGAAATTATCATTTTGCCACGGTGCTAAAGGATTCAGCTGAGTGTGGAACCTGCCAGATGGCTGTAATGATTGTGATGCACAAATTGTACTCTCCCACTGATTATATTTTATGGTTTTAATGGTTTTATATGCTCTTGACTTTTTATTTGTATTTTGTATTGTATCTTACGGCTGTGGCTAGGGGCGCCTTTGCACAGGTTCGCCTGGTGCACCAATTGCGACCATATTTGGAGAAGGAGGTTTTACTCACGATCACTCATGCCCTTGTCACCTCTCGTTTGGACTACTGTAATGTGCTCTACATGGGGCTACCCTTTAAAAGTATTCAGAGACTGCAATTGGTGCAAAATGCGGCTGCGCAAGCTGTGGTGGGTGTCTCCAGATACACCCACGTAACCCCCATTCTCCGCCAGCTGCATTGGTTGCCCATTGGTCTCCGGGTCCAATTCAAGGTGTTGATTATCATCTTTAAAGCCCTACATGGCTTAGGACCAGGTTATCTCCAGGACCGCATCCTACCTCATACATCCCTACGACCAGTTAGGTCCCACAGAGTCGGTCTCCTCCAGGTCCCTTCCACCAAACAATGTCGGTTGGTGGGACCAAGGAGGAAAGTCTTCTCTGTGGGGGCTCCGGTTCTCTGGAACCAACTACCCCCAGAGATCCGATCTATCCCCACCTTGCTGGCCTTCCGGAAAGCTATTAAGACATGGCTCTTCCTGCAGGCGGGGTGATGTGACCGCTGAACATCTTAGGTCTCCCCCAGGTATAAATGTGTTGTTTGGCTTTTTAATTTTTTAATTAATGTTTTAAATATCTTTTGCTACTGTTTTTATATTGTTCTTATATTCTGTTGTACGCCGCCCTGAGTCCCTAGGGAGTAGGGCGGCATATAAGAACAGCAAAATAAATAAATAAATAAATCTGTTCACTGTTTTCTGTTGCTTTAACTGTGTGAGCTCCTTGTGATCACAAAGTGAGATGGGTGGATATAACCTGAACTAATAAATAATAAAATAACATGATCATCAACAATGCATACAACCATCAAAAAGATTAAAAAATAAGGATTTCAATATTCCTTATTTTGCAGAGTCCTTATTTCCAAGAATATATGGACAAATATGGTCAATATGGAAAACAATTAAAATAGTGTCATTAGCCAACATCTGCTATCAAATGAAAACAGTACCTAACAGTAGATAAGCTTGTCCAAAACTTTTCTGGGGATGGATGGGTATGAATAGTTAACCAGAAACATTTTAACACAAATAG
>JALIGW010000001.1:159150046-159187546 GCA_023053685.1 Diadophis punctatus similis
TTTTTCCCCCATTTTACACTCACTCAGTTTTTATGACTCTACATATAACTGATAAGTGAAGATTGGCCAAGACTTGTGCCATAGTATTATTGCTTACTATATGGTCATTATAGAAAAACCATTAATAAGCTTTTTAAAAATATCACATCAAGCTACTTTTACATTTGTGCTTATTATCATTATTTCATAATCTTTGCCTTTTCTTAATTTTTCTGTACAATTTGAAATGTTGACCCTGAAGTATAATTCAGTCACCAAATGAGTATATTATGGGAAACTGGCAACCTGTAAAAGATCAGAATACATGGAAGTGGAAGGAGTGGTAATAGATTCTTATATTCTGACTATTTTAAATATTTTTAAAAAGTATTTCAATGTTTTATGCTATGGTAATGGTCACTTTTGTAATACTACAGTAGCTAGAAATCTGTATTTCTTTCTAGGTTTTCAATGCCTTGTGCAATTCAAAAACCTGTGAATGAGAGCACATTTCATTGTCTTTATGAGCTGTAGGGGGATTTAATAAGCACATTGTCTGGTCACATGGGGGGTCTTTGATCTCAGACTTATAGATCAACAAAACAAAGTACTGTACTTCACTGTAGTTATAAAAATTACATGAGCTTATCAAGCCGATCACTATTTTTTTCCAATTCTGTACTACATCAGTATAGTTTTAAACAAATAAAGTCTCCTTACCTGGAGGTGAGGGGAAAACAAATCTAAAAGGAAATTGATGGGGGAAAAGGTGCTATGATGCCTGCTAAACAAACTCTCAACAATCAGATACTCATAATGTTAATTATTCCTGCTTTCAATATCTTCCATAAAAGTATTATTGCTTAAGTCATATCTATCTGCTAAACAATTCAAACTATATGTACTTTATTAACCCAACTTAGCAGAGGCAAAAGTTCCCTTCTGTCCATATCACTGTTAAAATGATTTACTTGGAGGACTTAGGACAGTGATGGTGAACCTTTTTTGGCGCGGGTGCCAAAAGGGTGTGCGTGTGTGCGATAGCGCGCACGCGTGCCCATACCCACAATGCAATGCCCTCCCCCCGTGCATGTGCACAACCCCCGGGCTTTCCCCCCATGCATGCATGCAACTCCCCGCGCTGCCCCCCCACGCATGCGCACAGACCTCACTGAAGCTTCCAGACTTCCGGTTGGCCCGTTGGCCCGTTTTTCGCCATCCCCAGGCTTCAGGAAAGCCTCCTGAATTCTGGAGAGGGCGAAAAATGGGCCAACGGGCCAACCGGAAGTTCGGAAACAAACTTCTGGTTGGCCCGTTGGGCCGTTTTTCACCATCCCCAGGCTTCAGGAGGCTTTCCTGAAGCCTGGGGAGAGCAAAAATGGCTGAAAAGAAGGCCAAAAATCAGCTGGCCAGTGCGCACATGCACGCTGGAGCTGACATAGGACAACGCCTCACGTGCCCTCAGATATGGCTCCACGTGCCACCTGTGGCACGCATGCCATAGGTTCGCCATCACTGACTTAGGAGGTGGCAAATACCACGAGGGAGAAATGGAGATGGAAATATGGATGTTCAAACTTGAATGGTTATGGAGAAGCAGCATTACTTCATTACAGAAGCTCATTAGGTATTAGACTTGCTTTTTCTTAATAAGGCAACCTCAATAATTTGTGATTGCCACACCAAGCTTATTATGCAGGTCAGGTCAGGTCAGCCTTAGGAACAATATGTACTACAAGGATTGACAAGTCTTTGGTACAATCAGCAGACATATACATTATATAGATATATACATCATTATATAGATATATACATCATTATGGAATTAGGGCACCATCAACACACATTTCAAAACATTACTGGTCAACATGTCTGAACAGGAAATCTATTAAATCATTTAATATTTTAGAGCAGGGGTGTCAAACTCAGGGATATGGCCCGTGAGGTGCTTAGATCTGGCTCGCGGGGCCACCCTGGAAACAGCAAAGGACTGGCCTGTGGTGCCTGAGCTCCGTTTTTGCTGGCAGAGGGTTGCAGGAAGCTGTTGCAGCCAAAAATGGAACTCGGGAGCCCGTTTTTGCTGGCAGAGCGCTCGGGCCACCACAGGCACACCCGACATGAGTGAGGTAGAGTTGGCCACACCCACCCTGGCCTCCCCGAGGTCAAACACAACCCTGATGCGACCCTCAATGAGATCGAGTTTGACACCCCTGTTTTAGAGTAAAGATTTGAGAAATATATTTTGTGAGCTGGATCACTTTTATGACCCATCTTTCACATTCTCTACATTGAGAGAAGCGATCCCATGTATACCATAGAGATGCATATATGGGGCTCTTGTAAACATTATAGGAATGAGTTTATAGCAAAGTCTCTGCACAGAGAGACTCTGGACTGAATTACATGTCTAAAACCGCTCCAGGTTGATCTTAAACTACCTAATTAAGTCAATAAATATTTAAAGTATTGCCTTTAAAAAAAGAAGTTAATGTTTTATATTCTATCACAAGCTGTTGGGTTTCAACATGAAGATGGAGAAAGGAGAGTTTTCTGCCAAATACAGGAGAATTGGCTAAAACAGACACTTCATTAAACTTTAATTTGGAATGTCCCTTTGTTAGATCAAAACTAAAACAGAACTGATAAAAGTAGAAGGAATAGAATAGAATAGAGCTAGAAGGGACCTTGGAGGTCTTCTAGCCAGCCCCCTGCTCAAGCAGGAGAACCTATATCATCTCAGACAAGTGATATTGGTCAGAATATGTGACCAATTAATTTATAGATTCTGTTGTCTTTGGCCTGTGACTGTTTTGGATGCTACAGACATAGAATTCTTTGTTGTTCCAATGAGAACCATGGGAAAGTCAAAATAATGAAATGGAAGATCTAATAAACAAAACAAAAAAAACCCCACCCTGTTATGGTTCACAATGGATATCTTAAAGGGGAAAATATATATTATAGATCTGACATGTCATACTTCATGAAAAATGTTCTCTACTGGAGAGATAGAGTATGTACAAATTCTTCAAAGAACACGACTTTCAAACTATGGCTTAGTTAGTGACCATTGTATGGGGAAAAAATAGAGATAACAGTTTGATGTCTCTTATAAACCTTAAAGAAAAAGGATCAGAAACTTCTTAATGTGTTAGATCTAACTGGAAACCATAATTTTAAAAAAACCCTTAATCGAAAAATGAAAAATTGTTAGAAAAAATAGGTCCAGGTGTGGAAAAACGTTCCTTTATGGTCGCCCCAATAAAAAATAACAAAAGATACTGAGGCCCTAGAAGGAGTGCCGAAAATAGCAACAAAGTTGATAAGGGGTCTGGAGGCTAAACCATCTGATGAATAGTTGAGGGAACTACATATGTCTAACCTATCAAAGAGATTAGTGGTCACATGATAGCTGTCTTCCAGCTGCCACAGAGAAGAGGGGGTTGACTTATTCTCTGAAGCACCAGAGGGCAGGACAAGAAGTAATGGTGGAAGACCATCAAAGAGAGATCCAACCTAGAACTAAGAGGACATTTCTTGACAGTGAGAACAAATATTCAGTGGAAAGGCTTGTCTTCAGAAGTTGTGGGTGCTCCATCACAGAAGGATTTCAAGAGGAGATTGGATAACCATTTGTTTGGAACGGTATAGGGTCTTAGCTCCAATAGGGGGTTGGACTAGAAGACCTCCAAGGTCCCTGTCATTCTATGTTCTATCTGCTTTCCCCTAACACAGTTTGTACGTAAGAATTGGATGGTGTTGTTATCATCACTCTTACATTTTTAGGATCAATGATATTGTTTAGAAATATTTTTGAAGCACTCAAAATAATTTTAAAAACAGATGCCCAAAGGTCCAGCTGGCTCATGTTATTTGACAGGATCAAGATTGAAGGAGGTTTGAGCTGACATGCTCTCAGGATTCTGGGACCATGCTATCTTAAAAATCAGAGAGTACTTAAGGATAGTAATATTATAATATCCCCCCAAACATCTTACTGAGCAACCTTCTGGAATTCAGTAAGCAAACTGACTGGGGAAGGTAAATTGAGCATACCCTGCTTAACCTGATCTACCAGTTCATTTTTCAGTTGTACCTTTCAAACTAGTCCATTTCCTCCATTGAGGCAACTTTGGGTTAAAAATTCCTATTTGCTTGAAGGACGGTAACATCCTGCAGTCACATCGCCTATTACTAACTTAATTTTTTAAAGAAATACCAATATGTGGGAAACTATTTGGTTAATATATTCAGACCCATTTGCACTGTTGGCAAAAAGGTGCCATGAAGTGCTGGAGGGATCCAGGAAATGTGTAAACGAAGATTTACCACAAAAGTTTTTGTCACAAAGAAAACAGAAAACAATGTCCCCAAAACAGTCTGAAGATGATAATTTAAAATCCAACCTAGAAGATAACTGGCATTTGATCGGTTCAGTGAATGCAGAGCAGTTGGCGGCAGAAAAATAATCACAGAGAAAGAAAACAGAATAAGATCTGGTGGGCAAAGAATCATATTTAGGCAAGACAACAACACAGAAGTGTATAAATATGCACATCTTGGGTGAGCAAACCAGAGAGGAAAAATATTTCAAAGGAAGTTGTAGAACAGTGACTTTCCCCACACTCAGTATTGGTGTTAACACAACCAATTGTATTAATCGTTTTTTTTTAAATAAGTAACAGCTGGGGATAGTAGACAGTCAAAATGAAGACAAAATAGGGATTAAAAAAAGGAGATGGGATATGAAATCCTCTTTCAGATGGATTACATTTGCAACAACTTAAAAGAAATCCTAGTTACACCTGAAGTGTTTGAATGACATTTTTTCACTGATGTTAAAAAATATTCCTGACCATTTATCAGGTTGATTGTGTACATGTTACAGCAGTATTTAATCATCAGGTCACATTCACCTTCTAAATCAGCATTTCTTATAAGTTCTACAATTCATTTCCGTGAATTTAAAGGAGAGGAATGGGAGTTTTTCTATATAGAGCAATAAGCAATAACATTGCTGTTATAATTTTATATTTCAGTAAATGGAGGTTGCAAACAAGTCATTTAAAAAAAACCATTGAATAAATAGAAAATCTTAGAAAAACAATATTAAAGAATACATTTTATTGCAAGTTTTTTTAGACTAGTATCTACCAGAAAAGATGATCCTGTGCATATAGTTTATATTTCTACTATATTTAAATAAGTTTATTTCTTTTCATATTAAATCAATTAGAAGAAAAGAGAGTTTGGGTAGATAGTGACTAAAAATAAAAAAAAATGCATATCTTAGTGGACAAATGCTGCTTTTTCATGTCATCATTATATTGGATTTAACATACTTGATATAATGCCTTGAACCTCTACACAGTGTAAATTAATAACAGCATCTGCCTAGAATTTTTAGTTAACTTCAATAATTTACAGTCTTCCTGTGTACAGCCAGCTTTTTAAGATTGTGGTAACATTAGCCTGGAGGTATATTAGCTTTACAGATACATGGGGTGTGAAACAAATTTCCTTCCACTGTGGATTACTTAAGTTTCCATTATGAGGCCTGCATTTGTTTTGATGTAGGTGATATTGGTGAATCTCTCCCTTACAACACATCATCTGCAAAAGCAATCTCTATTATTATAGTCTTCTAGTATTTATTATGGCCTGGATTTTGCCACAGCAGTATAGTTCACAAAATCCCAACTGTATCTTTCAATCCCTTTTTTAATGTACCAGTTAACACAAAGTATTACACACTTAAAAAAACAAACAATCTGGGGGACGGGGGACGGTGGAGCATCAGTAACCAGATAGTATTCTCAAATTTCAGTGATCTAGTCAGCGGAGTCTTCCCCCTATGTACTGTGCTCTGTTTCATGTGGTACACGGCTTTAGCTGGCCAAATCATCCCCCCTGCCTTCCCCCCCCCAATCAGCAGAACAGTGAAGATCTCTCTCTCTCTTTTAGCAGTGGCATATCAATGAGGCACAGATGTGTATTCCAACTCTGCATGGATGAGCACACTGTTCAATAGTGCTGGCTCACACAGTATCAGGGCAAGTTATCACTTCCCATGAAGGCATTCTTATCACCAGGGCCCAGAGTGGTGGCTGCAAATCGCAGCCTTTTTATTTTCAAGGCAGTTTTGCTGAACATTCAAGCTTCAAAGATTCACACTTCCAAAACTCTATAAGAGTTTGTGAACGCTCAATTTGCCAAAACTGTTTACAGTGTAATTGGGCACCGTACCTGTGTCCATGAGATAGCGAAGGCGCTTCTCCACCAGCGCGGCACGGGTGTCAATTTGCTTTTGCTCATTCTCTAGTGCTGCCAATTCTCCTACAACATACTGACTGGTGTCTTTGAACCCTTTCTGTTAAAAAGAACAAACAACAAGAAACTACATCACTTGTTAAGTTGCATTTTTTCCCCTCAGAAACACTTAGTAAGACACTTACTTAAATATCATGCTCCCTACCAAAACATGAATCACAATTCATACATGCCACCTATTTGCCAAACTTTATTATGAGCAATGTTGGGTTAAATTGTTATTCAATGAATGTTAGTTTTTATAGTTTCAAACTTTCTCATTGTCTTTTAAAATTCTAATTAGGATTTAAAAACCTTTTCAGCTAAATCATCCTAAGAGAGCTGAATTATAAATGAAAGTTTTTAGTTCACTTTAACTCATAAAACACCTTCTCCATGAAAAAAAAGATGAATTTCATGCAATTTTATAAGACTGGTTTATAAAGATATTCTGGTTTTGGTATCCTCCGACTTCAACTTCTTAAGAAGTTGAATAAATATATTAGTTATTTAAAAACAAAAAAATATGTTTTGTCTCAGAAAGAGAAATGTCTTTCTCAGATCACTGAATGAGAGTTGTAATACAAACATATGAAAAAATATTTAACTTTGCATCTTCTAACATATACAGTATATAAAGGGAAAGCAGCTAGAAATCATTTACCTCAAAATCACTTTAATTAATGGCTATATTATATTAA
The DNA here is from genome assembly GCA_023053685.1 of Diadophis punctatus similis. Taxonomy (NCBI): domain Eukaryota; kingdom Metazoa; phylum Chordata; class Lepidosauria; order Squamata; family Dipsadidae; genus Diadophis; species Diadophis punctatus. The sequence continues at coordinate 159,157,036 of JALIGW010000001.1, forward strand.
TTATATTAATTATATTATATATTATATTAATTATATTATATATTATATTAATTATATTAATTATATTATATTATATTATATTATATTATATTATATTATTAATTATATTATATTATATTATATTATATTATATTATATTATATTATATTATATTATATTATATTATATTATATTATATTATATTATATTATATTATTATATTATATTATATTATATTATATTATATTATTATATTATATTATATTATATTATATTATATTATATTATATTATATTATATTATATTATATTATTATATTATATTATTATATTATATTATATTATATTATATTATATTATTTTATATTATATTATATTATATTATATTATATTATATTATATTATATTATATTATTATTATATTATATTATATTATATTATATTATATTATATTATATTATATTATATTATATTATATTATATTATATTATATTATATTATTATTATATTATTATATTATTATGTTTATATTATAATCTCAGCTTTTGCTCTGCCAATGAAGAACTGAGATGATAGAAGAACTTCCTTCCCTTTGCTGAAATTTTGGAATCACTCATAAGCTTTTTCAAGACCCTAATTAAGACTCATGGATGCACACTAAAACTTACTTTCCTTCACAAATATTTTATCTTTCCATAGAAAGGTACAATACTCTTTTCATAAGAACCTTAATCCTAACAGATATGATTGTTTCTCTCCTATTCCCTAACTTGTTGCTGGAAAAGAGAACCAATAATAACAAAAAATGGTTGTGATGCTAATCTCACCAATCTCTATATTGGTGATCTTAATGGTTCAATACAGAAAAATAGTACTAAACTTGAAAATCAGAAGAAAGTTCATTTCATAGTATATTTCTCTCATCTAAAAAATTGCATAGAAGTTTTGATGTTTGGCATGCATGAGAATTAATTGTTTCTCCACACAACAATCATGGGGAAAAAAAGTTCTAAGGTAAGTTTACTTTAGTTATCTCAACCAAACTTGGTTGTTGTAGTCTTTTGCATGTATGAAACGAAAACTATGGGAGGAGGAATATCAATGAAAGGCAACTGCATGCCATCCTCTTTGATTTACTGAAAAGAATACAAAGCTCTGCCATTGCTAGCTCTCAGGACTGTGCAGAATATTATTAGATTAAACAGAATGCTGTGTCAGGGTGAAACTTTCTGAGAGTTCATATCCACAATTTGCATATATATTATGAACTTGCTAAGCAAGATCTCTTCAACTCTATTAAAGCCCAACTGTTATAAAAGAAAAAGAAAAAAATTATCAGCGGGAAAATACTAAGATGTGTAGGCACTGAGTGTAAGGATTAGGAAACATATTCTTTAGATGAAACTGAGTTTCATCTGAGAGAGCAAAAAGACTCTACTGACTTGGAAAACAACAGAAAGCAATAATTGACCATTGTAGAAAATTATGTGGCGCCTCTAGTCAAAATAAAAAGGAAAGGAAAAATACCCTAGAAATAAAACATATCCAGGTCAAACTTGTTCCTCTTGCTTCCGTCCTATAGCTGTCCATCAAAAGCAGTTTTTTCCCTGCGGTCTATCAAATATTTCCCTCACAAATCAATTTTACACATGATCAGCCCATACCCCTACTGAGCTGAACCTCCCCGTTAATTAAGTGAAGAAATTACCATATATATTATATTAATGCAAACATCATTCAGCTAGTAATTCACGGCTGATCTGGATAATGGAAAGGTTGAACACCCATTAACCCAAGCCAACAAAATGGGTTGGCTGAGAAATTCTAGCAGGTCTCATGTGACTTTTCCCTCTAACTGCAGCTCTGCAGTATCTGCTATTGTAATAATTAAAATCCTCCCGGTCGATCAATACTGGAATCTCTTTATGGGAAGCGCCCTGATGGAAATGTCTCAAGGAAGCTGGAGCTGCGGAACTCTGAAAAATTCATTTTTTTATCTGACAATTATCACCACGCTGCAGACTAATTCAACAGCACAGCCCTCTCACTCTGCTTTGAATGCAATGGAGATTGACATCTAAGAAAACCTAACATCTCATTTTAACAAATAAAGGCACTATTTCCACATACAGTTGAGAATTATCAGCAATCATGAAACCAGATAAAAAATTAATATACATTAAGCACTTCATCTTCTGATGGCTTCCTCTGAGTTTCAGTTATCGCTGCCTTCTCCTCATTTCCTCTCTTTATATCTTCCTGTATTGATCTCTGCCTTTTCATCTCTTGAAGAAAAAAAAAAGGAAAGACATGAAAAATTATTTCAATACTTGATATTTGTGAATTGAAAAGTGGACTCACATTATTATTTATTGTTAAATATTATTAAGTCATAAGGTTGGGAATGGAGGAGAATATTTTAAATGAATATTCCTGCCTACCTGGTCTGTTTTCAACGTATTGACTGAATGACTGAAGCTGCGTTTTTCTGACTGTTGAATCCTTGCTGAAAACAACAGGACTTCTAAAACGTTCAGCTGCTTTTTGTAATCGCTCAGCATGTTCCTCTGTCTCATTCTGCCAGAAAAAAACACAAAACAAAAACAAAACTGAGCATCACATTCTATTGTTTACAAATGCAAACAGGATAATTGGAAAGGTGTATTTCAGGAGAAGAGTATTATGCAGAGAAAACCCCACTACTCAGATGCTTGTGTCAGATAACAATTTTACTATGAGCCAAAAATGTATGGAACCCCCAAAAATAAACACCTTTGGCTATTAATCTGGCAACAGCACTTCAGCTGTGGTTGTCTGCTAAGATCTGTTAGCAACATCCACTGTGACTTGAGGCAAAGCTGGACTCAGAAGATTACCATTTGCCAACTGGATACCCAGAGCACCATGTATATATTAGGGTTCCTAGAACAGCATGTATATTTTTAAACATCCTATCTCTGTTTAATTTACATACTGCCTCTAGTCTTTTGCACACATGATTTGCCCCAGTAAAAAATTGTGTCATTCTGAATGGAGCCACATATTTTTTTCCTGTATAATACAAAGGATCATTTCTAATGTTATATCCATTGAGATGACTAATGCTTGATGACAAATAAAAAGTAAGGTTATAGTCCCAGTGAACTATGTGTCATTAGTTATAACTTTATGAATCCAGATTTATAAATAAAACCTTTGACAGCTCCGGAAACTACAATTACCATTTTCTGGAGCTTCCTATGGTAATACATTCAAATGGGTCTATCAATGTGAAATATCCCAGAAGACTAAACCACCGCCGTGTGTGGAAACTGCAGATACCGAGATGCTGTGTACCAAACAAATATTTCATTTTATACCTAATCTATTATTATTTTTATTAAGTGTTTTGAAAGTAAATAGGGAAAGGCTAAGATGCATGACTAATAGCTAAGCCTGCTGAATGCTGAAACTGGTTATCAAAAGCTACCAAGACTTTGCCCTTCCTCTGCATTGAGACAATTGGTAATGAGGGAGTTCTCCAATGGCCTATTCTCTAGCCTCAAGGAGGCCTGGGATACAGAATTCTCCAGGGAAGGTAACAGTTTATCCTTTTCCACAAACACAGAATGCCTATTTATAAATGTGTAAACTGCATTTTATTAGAAACATAAATCCAAGTCAATGCTGAAAGCTCTAAGAGAACAGATGGACATATTTTTTCATGCAGCATTAAAGAAAGTGTTCGAATCCAGCTATACGTTTTTTTGCACTTACTAAAAAAGAGGGGGGGGAACAGAACAGAACAGAAATGAAAGATCCTCTCCATACAAATGTGTGAAATTAGAATAAAAACTACTGGTGCTGGTGTGAATGAAATTAACTGAATGAAATTGTCCTAATAGAGGGAACTAGTCAGCCATTTATGGAGCTAATTTTTTAAAAGCATCCCTCATTCTAGAATTATTTTTTCAACAATCCAGATGCTATGATTTCATTCTTCGAAGAAAAGGATCTCTTCGAGCTCTTCATACAATAGCCACCTGACAGTCGAAATGCAAGTCTTTACTAAAATAAACAAACATGGCTAATTTTTTAGGCCTGGCAACATGTTAAAATATCAGTGCGATTAGCCAGTAAATCCCATTTTAAGAAGCCTTTTTATGACTGGGGACTTCTGCCACTTTACAAATGTATTCCTCTAAGCCCACTAATTCAGTTAGCCTTTTCAATCCATTGTATTATTCCAAGGCCAGCTTCATTTTGCATTAAATCCACTGCAGAAAGCTAAATTGAACGCAAAAAATCAGACTTGATCCAAGCTTCTCTTTGTTCAAAGATAGAGACTGAAAGCCCTCTGCTGCTGCTGCACACTTTCATCACCAATTTATCGGAACCGACAGTGTAAAGGAAAAAGCAATGAAAGTCATTGTTTTGAGACTTCAAAGCATCTCTGTATCTGGGGAAGGAAATCCTTTCACTCAGCAGGGCATACACCCCCAGTCTGCAGGTGGGTGAAAAGTTATACAAGTGGACTGTACTCACAGCCATCCAAATCTTTTCCCTAAGGAGTAATAGCTATGACTAATGAAGACAATAAGCTGAGTAGATGCACCAACAAATCTATCAAAGCCTATGTATATAGAGAGAATTTCCTGCCACTGACAAATAATATGGCAGAATGCCTCAACTACCTAAGACACAAATGTAGTTTCTATAATCGACATGTTAAAATCACTTATGCAAAAGTTTAAAGATGTCACTAAAGCAAGAAGAAAGAGTAATTCTTAAAGTTACTTAAAATAGGCCCCAAAAGTGCTCTACCTCCACATTAATGAACTAGTTTAAGAAGGAAGAGGATACAATAAGCGACTTTAGTGTTGAAATACTGTATATTTTCAAATATGTATTACGATAATAACTTTATTTAGGCCAAGTTAGTATTACAAAACTCTGCCAGCTTAATATTGCTAACTTTGACTTAGCCAGTAATATGTATTTCAGTATTTTTCATACAGCCAATACACCCATAAATAAAAATGAATTTTAATTGAAATAAAAGATTACCAAAATATATTATTTCACAGCATAATAGCCAAATGAAGCCGTTACTAGTTAAATAACCAAGTGCGATTATGAAATATCTGTCAACACATAGCCAAAATATAATTCAAATCTCTTTATATGGCTACAAAAAGTGGTTTTACAGCACTTTAAACTTTGAAGAACTTATTTTAAAAAATGGTCATTCTTCACTATTAAAGGCAAATCAGAATCCAAAATGCACAAGTATTACTGGAAAAGGACTATTTTTTTTGTTAGACTTACCGTAAACATTGGCTCGGTGTTATCAGAAACTGGTTTTGGAGCTGTGCTGATAAGTGAATTTGCCACCTGTGGCTGAGCGTCTAGGAGTTTCTTCAGCTTCAAATCCACCAACTTGCTGCTCTGCTCAACTACATATGTGAAGACCACGGCACAATGGAGAGAGGAGAGAGGAAGAGAGAGAGATGCATTTAAATGCATACTATAATAATGCATCTATTTAAAAAACAGTATTTGCATTGCTCTAGTTGTAATCTTTAAATTGCAACTGATATGGAAATCAAATACAGAACTGAGAACTTAAAGAGATAGTACAGCAAATGTATTGTGAAGGTGGTTAAAAAGTAAAACCGAATCCTAACAATACATTTTAAAAATGGATACTTCGTAGGATTTTTCTTGCCTTCATTCCTTTGCTACTAAATTATTTTAAGGTTCATAATGTATTATGGCCAATAATTAATACATTTATATAAATGAAATCCAACTGAATTTATTTAGTAATAAAGTTATTTGAATTTGAATTTATTAAAATTTCTATGCCGCCCAACTCCCAGAGGGACTCTGGGCGGCTTACAAATATTTAGGGCCAAAGATGTCAAATTAATTTTATCAATATGGCCAGTAAAGTCTTTTTCCTGGAATATGCACTTATATATTTTTTTTAATTTTATATTTAAACACCAATTCTAAATATATTTTCTTTCAATTAATTTCTGCAGAACTCAGAACTTGGACAAATTATATTTCAGCAGCACATATTGATAAGCTGTTTAAAAAAATAACCTAATTAGATAAAATTTGATCTATGTATATGTTCATTATTTTGGTGATCTGAAATAATTAAACAGCCATTTGAATGAAGATATCCAATACTAAAGATAACTTTTTTCCAAATATTACTCAGAGAAAAGTTATAGTGTAATAAAATAGCTCTAATATATGTTATAAAATGTAGAAATGTATCTTGGCCTATACTGGCATCACCTCTAGTTTGGCTTGAAAGTTGAAAATGTTATTATGCTATCGGTTTATTCATAGTACTGTCCTCACCCTAATTTATTCTTCTGTAAGCTGGTGCCCTCCAGACTGACATTTTCATTGGAATTAATGGGAATTGTAGCCCAGCATTTCTGAAGATCACAGTACTCAAGAAGGTTGTCCTGATCGATTATTTAAGGAAGATGGCAGCTTAGAAATTTTGCTTAATTATTGGCAAAGTGTAGTAATTATAATCAGTTTTAGCCTTGCCATGCTGGAATTAGTGAGAGACAAAGACACCTATTTATGTACAGTATAGCAGTATTTCTAGACCTTTGCAAATTTAAGATGGGTGGACTTCAACTCTCACAATTCCCCAGCCAGTATTGGGAGAAACACTTATAGTATAATATTATATGAAGAATGTTTACTGAACAAACTCCATGCTTTTTCAAACGAAACGAAACATTATTTATTTATAGATTCATGTCTAATTTTTCAGCTAAAATAATTTAATGGACAAAATTTAATGGACAAAATATTTTATAGTCTTATCTCATTAATCCTTGACCAGTGTGTCCTTATTTTTACTTGACAGGTCAGGAACTATGGCTGAAATGGTTTGTCAGGGTCTGCTTGATCCAGAGTTTGAACTCAGTCTTCTAACTATATGTGTAATAGCTACGTTCATTTCTCCATCAACAGTATATGAAAAAGTGAGAATAACAGCTCTCACTATATACTGTAGGTTATAGTAAGGTAGGCCACTGTGAACCAAAGAAGATATAATGCTGGAAGATCTTGATCATTTCTCCTGCCATTTTTAACACTTTTAATAGCAGCTGCAGTGGAGTAGGGAGAGGAAAATCAGATTAAAACCATGGCACTGAGGATATGTGTGTGAATCCTTTCAACTTGAGTTGCTTATCCAATGTCTTCCTCCCCCTCCAGTGCTGCAGCCATAATCCAATCGCCTAGCTTTCAAAAAGTGAGGATCTGATTACAGCTCCCTTGATATCCTGTCTAGTTATGTGATTGTAACATTCAACGTTCAAACAGCAAAATATGCTCCTTATTATAGAAATAGAAAAGACTGAAATCCTTCACTGAAGATCTTCCCTTAACAAAATTACTACTCATATATTAAATGATTTTAAGAGGTGGAGAAATAGGAACTACGGTGTTAAGTGAATCTGAATGTTTCCAGTTTAAATCTTGCCATAACTGAATTCTTTACGTGGCCTTTAGGCAACCAAATTGAACGTGCTTCAACTTTCCTTCTGCTCTAACAGAGTTCTAAGAATTATGACAAAAACACTCTGAATATGCTAAAGGGCCAGATATTAGTGAAATAAAAGAAAATGTCTTCACTCCACAAAAACAAATGGAAGGACATGAAGATGATTATTGTAAGGAAAAAACTTATGACCTCAGTCACAATTTCATGAATTCTTGAACATTCCTCCCTGCCTCCTTCCAGCAAAAGAAGCCCTTTGTGAGAAACTCAATACCTGGCTTTTTACTGCAAATATTCTATTAAAATTAAATTCCAAGTTCTGTTTTATAGTAAACATAATAGTCTGACATAAACCTAGAAAAACCACCAATCTTCAATGCTACCGCTCTCTCTCTTTGCCAAGCTGTACGTGTTAATTACTAAAAGGTTTTCCCTTCAACAAATTGTTTCTTCCACTATAAAGTGAATACAGATGAATCTGATTTCAGACCAAATTGCAGTGAATACGGCTTAGGGGAGGGGAAAATGTATACTGAATATTATTGCCAAAAAGAAGGGGGAATAAAAAGGCCAACATCGTCACAAAGAGTTCCTATATGCTGGAGCTCACATGACATTGCAGTGCACTTTGTAGCCCAGAAGTAAAACCAATCTCTTGTAGATTCAACTTGAAGAAGTTTTAAAGTAGATTGCCATTATAACTTTCAGAGAGATTACTTTCAGAGTTATTAGTGAATAACAAGGTTTGTTTGTTTGTTATTGCAATTCAGAGGCTGCCTGATTCCAGAGTGACTCTGGATAGCTTATAAACTAAAAAATTAAAAGAAAACAAGGTATATTAAAGAAAAAGGAAGACAGAACTAAAAACTCGACAAAAATCCAAACAGCAAAACAAACAAAACAAAACAAAACAAACAAACAAACAAACACAACCAAATTAACTGCCATCCTATAACCAGGGTGTAGCAGAATGTGTAAAGTCAAACGAAAGGGAGCATACAATATGTTAGATTTGAAGGTTTTACAAGAGTCATTCAATTTTTTTGTCCAACCATGGTTACTTCGGAGCTCATTACTTACAGCTTTCTTTTTCATTACAATTGGCTTTAAGTTTATAGTTCTTGATTAGGATCTGCCTGAATTTAAATCATTTGCATCAGTGCCTTTCTAACTGTTTTTGAAATGCTAGAAAGGATTATATTTTTTTACAATTTGTAATAAGTTTTGAACTTGTATTTGCTGCCATTAACATGAATATACTTGACTGGGACAAAAAACTTGCTTTGATCATAGGAATTTTGTAACTGTATTCTTATTGCTCACTCTGTAAATTTCATTTGTCATTTTTCTGTCCACATTTCCTCATTTTTGTTTCAATAATCAAATGCCTGGATTCATGCTTTATGAAACACATATCTTGTTGAAATTATTACTCAAAATCCAGTTAGACATACAGTAATTCCACATAAATATGCACAGGACTGCTAAGATAGCCTTTGAGTGTAATTGTTTTCATTTGAAATTCACAAAAAAATGTAGGCTTTTGGTAATAACAACCAAAACTATGAAGTCTATGAAGAACTGTTTTCTGATTCCCATTAAATTTATATTCAGTACTGCTAATTAACTAATGCATTTTAAAAAAAATCAATCCTTAATTGATAGTTAATTGTAACATTGTTAAAAATGTCTCAGAAGGCATTTATGAAAATCAAATGAATATAAGCAAACATAATACCAGGCTAACAAATTACATGGTACTGACAATTAAATTAAAGTTAGTCATGGAAAGGTTGTGAAATAACCGTGTAGTTGAATTACCATCAGAATCAAGGTCATTTTCTAGGTTAGTATGTTGATCTTCACCACTAGAAATAATGTACTCGGGAATCTCCTCATTAGAAACTATCACAATATTATCACTCCGATTCTCATCTGTAAGAACATGCGGTAGTAAGGTTAGTGAATTTTGGTGTTGTACATGCATCAATTCAATTAAAACATTAGTATTTTAGAGTTAGTTGAGCACATCAATCAACCGCACAGAAAGAAAAATGTTAGTGAAATGTAACAATTCGTTGAGAGAGAAAAAAAAACATATGCTTTATTTAAATATTACAGGTAGTTCTTGACTTACAACAGTTCATTTAGTGACCATTCAATGTTACAATGACATTGAAAAAACTGATTTACAACTGTTTTTCACAGTTACAACCTTTCCAGCATCCCCATGATCATGTGATCAAATTCAGAAGCTTGGCAACTGACTCATATTTATGACTGCTGCCATGTCCTGGGGTCATGTGATCACCTTTTGCGACCTTTTGACAAGCAAAGTCAATGGGGAAGCCAGATTCGCTTAACAACTGGATTACTAATTTATCAACTGCAGTGATTCATTTAACAACAGAGGCAAGAAAGGCCCTAAAATGGGGCAAAATTCACTTAACAAATGTCTCACTTAACAACAGAAAATTTGGGTTCAATTGTGGTTGTAAGTAGAGGACTACTTGTACATGCACAGTATTTACAAGCAAAGCCTCTGAAAAAGGAGCTTTGCAGTAGCTGGAACATTTACAAAGCACTTATTTTGAATGTTCCAGTATGTTGTTTGGAAACTTGCTAAGCTGTGAGGCAATGTGTCAAATTCAAATTTAGTTTTCACCCAACTGAAATGTAGATGTTTCAGAAAAACGTAGTCCCACACTGCACCAAAGCAGATTTCTAAATCAAGTTTCTATTTTTTTAAAAAATGCAAGTCTTATATATACCCATTTTAGCAAATGAGCATAGCAATAGTCAGAATTATCCCTGACTAGTTGGGAATATGAGTTCTTAAAACTAAAATACTATTCCAAAGGCAATAAGCCACACATGAAATCACAAGTACATGGTTTATGTTTCTAACTGCCATTTTGTAGTCTACATAGTCGAGTGTTCCAAAACAATACACAATATGTCAAGATGGAAATTTTTTTGCTTAGATTCACTATACTTCAAAAAAGTCTGCTGAAAATCTTAAATACTGATCCTGTACTGATTTCAGTCTTGTTGGTAAAATTGTGAAGTCACTCTCTTGTATAATTCCTGAATCATAATTCTAGTCTCACTGCCTCAGAAAACAGATATCGGTCTTATTGACATAATTATGACTTCCTGGTTGGTTTCTGTCCGGGGTATTTATATTTAGGGCAGGTAGACTGTAGGATCACCTCTATGGACCAATGGATGGGTCAGAGAGCATGAGTCATATCTATATAAATTTTATTAATGAATTATTTAAGGAATAAAAACAAAACAAGAATAAAAACAATACAAATTATATTATGAGCCATATTTATGATAAATACAAAAGGCCAGTTTGGCAGATAAAATGGACAAATTCCATAAGCTCTTAGGACAGTGAATAGAAAATTATCTTAATAATAAATATAAAGTAATTTCAAAATTTGAAGTACCCTTTATTGCCCATGTTCAACTATCATACCCTGGACCCACGAAAAGCAACTGGAGTAAGAAATGTAATGACTGTGACAAAATGTGAAGAATGAACATCATTTAAAGATGTTCATTCTTTTCTCAGGAGAACCTTTTCTTATACAGAAAATAATGAGGTCTCCTGGACTAGTAAAATAATGCTTGGGATTAGACCATTCTAGATATATTTCAAATTTTCAGTTTCCAGCAAATTACCCCATAAGAACTGATTGTGTCTTGGAACACTGGTTGGTGTTGATTCCAGGAACCCGGATCTGAGCTTTGGACCAGTAACCTAAATGCTATTGAGTATTCCTATCTAAACGAATAATTGTGTGAGCTTCTTCTTTTAACTTGTCTTGAAGTAATTGCATACCAAAGTTGTTGATACAAGGAATGGCTCCTCAAATATAATTATGTTTCATAGTATAAGTATTTTTCAGGTTTTAATCTGTGGTAATCACCATTCTCCTTTTCCAGAGGATTACATTTTGATGTGAAAAAAGGGCTCAATAGCTTCAGTGACTCTGAAAAAATGCCAGATGAAATTGCTGCTAGGGTCAAATCTGTGCCTCCATGAACTCTGAAGCACCTTATTGGAGTTGAATCAAAGTACTGCACAGCCATAATATCAACTATAGTATGTATCAAATGAATCTCAGCTTTATGCATTTTTACTGCAGGAACAATAGAGGAAGACACAGAATTTTATAGCAAATTGTAAGATGGACTAAATTCAAATGTAGAAAGCATGTAAATGTATATTCTACACCTAGGCATCACCAAGCAGACAATACCAGATAGACAATATTGTCATAATAAATTCAACTACGTAATAGGAAAGAAAAGATGGAGAAAGCCAATCTAGTCAGCCAGGATAGTTTCAGGTGCAGACTGTGGAAAGGAATATGAATTTTCAGTATTAAATGTATGACTTTAACTTAGAAAATTAAAGGCAGTAAGTGTGTCAGCAAGATATAACCTAGAGGGTATATATAAGATCAATGTAAGGAACAAATTCAGTATACTTAATTTATAAGAAAGAGAACCTGGGGAGCTATGGGAAGAGATAAGAAACATTGTGAAAACTGAAGCAGAAAAACATATTCCCAAAATTTCAAAGGAAAAAGGATCCAAGCGGCTTTCCGAACAAGTTATCATGATAGCCAAGGAAAGACGGAAGATGAAAGCATTTGGCAACAAGAATGGGCAACAGCCAAAAGCAAACTTTATCAACTAAGAAAGGACAAAGGAAGATCATGTCAACAAATAGAGGAAAATAATAAGAAAATGAGAGAGATGTTTTTCAGGAAATGACAAAACTCCTAGGAAAATTTACACCTAAAGTAGAATTACTTAAGGTTAGCCATTGAAGAGATCTAATAGAGGCAATGGGATTCACAGAAGATAGACTAAACTGAAATCTTTTACAGACAGGATAATGGATTGATAAAAATATTTATAGAGAAAATACATAAGAACCATGTCCATTAAAAATGAAATATGAGAGCATTAGACCAGCTGTCAAAAAGCAAAGCACTAGTACAGATGAAATATCTGCTAAACCATTTAGAGCTTCAGGAGGAGAAGCTGTTAAAGTGTTAAGAGCCAGTGGCATCCTTGGGAAAGGATCAATGAGGAACAGTTTGACAAAAGGAATGTTGCACTGTCACAACAGAAATCTTGTGTATTTTGCATTGTGATGTCATGCACACTCCCAAAAGAGGTGGAGCATGTAGTGCAACAGTGAAATGCTGCTTTTGTCATTATGATAAAAGCAGGCAACTTCTATGGCTACTCATATTATATGGAAGAATACTGTGTGGCCCAAAAGTGTGTCAGTGTATTTGTCTTTGTGTTCTGTTGAAACAGAGATCTTCAAGAGAATGTGCAAACTTTGGTTTTTACTTTAATAATTAAATCAAGCCCCTTAATTGTGTAAAACAGTTCAGAATGTAGAATATATTAATATAAATGGATGTGTCAGAACACTTGATTATTTTTCTGTGGAGTCTTTGCGGGCGGGGGAAAACACAACCTGTTATAAAGGCTGAGTTTGTAGAAACAGAATCGTTCAGAATAGGCAAGAGAATGACATGAGGTAAGGGAGATGACTTTGAAAGAAATAATGCAGTCTTTGTTGCCTAGGCAAAAGGGGCTAAACCATTTTTAAAGTCCAGTACATCCAGATAACATTTGGAAGCAGCTCAGACAGGCACCTCCTTAATTACTGACCTATAAGAAGAAGGTATGGCACAGTCAGACTTGCAAGATTCTATTATTACAGCCAATGTGAATAAAAGTAATTTTAGCCATCCTGCGGAGTAATTTCATGGTCTAGTCTACTTAGTAGGGCTGATAGATGAGGACTTGTTCTGAAAATCTATTAAAGGATTAGCATGTTTGCAAGAGATGACAGACAGAATCAAAACTATAGAGTAAGACACTAACAATCTGAGATATGCAGATGATCCCACTCCATCAGCTGAAAGCAAAGTAAACCTCACAGAATTCATTATGAAAACACAAAAGGAAAAAAAAATCAAGGATGATTTTAATTATTAAAAAGATAAAGATAATGTCCATGGACATCTTAATAATTTCACAGTTTTCAGTAAAGAAGTGAGGGTGGTAGTTTTGTTTAATGGGCTCAAGAACAGGTGACGATAGACAATGACGTAAAGGAAAAGAAGAGATTTATTTTAGGGTAGACATCCAGACAATGAAAAACATAAATCAGATTGTGGGGGAAAAGAATTTTACATTAAGGGGAAGATCAAAATAGTAGCAATGTTTCTTCCAATGATAATATATGCATTGCGAAAGCTGAACATTGAGGAAGCATGAGAAAAAGACAATTGGCTTCATGTTATGGATTTGCAAAATACCTTAGAGTATTTTGAACCAATCATTCAACTCCAGTCAAAAAAAGGACTGACTGCTCCTCTGAGGTGATGATCAGCAAGTACAGATTCAGTATTTCTGGCCTGCTGATGGAAATGAGGCTAGGCTATTATAAATGACTATATTTGGCAAGGTTATGAGAAGTAGAACTGAAAGATAAGGAATAAAACAGAATGTTCATATTTAAGCAGAACATTGGAATGATCATAGAACAGCTATAGAATTTTGCCGGGAAGAGATCAAAATGGTGACATTTCTTCCATACAGTCACCTGGAGCTGGGCTTCATTCAGTGGTAATTAAAAGATAGTAAACCTCAATTTACAACTAAGAAGGGCTATATAATTGCAATATTAATTGGAACAGAGTGACTTCCAGTCAATACCATAAAAGGATCTACTATGTTTGAGATTATGTAATTTTTCCTTGTTATTATGAGAACTGATAGAAGCCAAGGAGTCGCTTATTCCAGCACACAGTTGGTTTGTATGGGAGCTAAGAGAGTATCTCTCCTGGCATTATAAATAAAATCTCCAGGTTCTATAGAAAACTACTGAAATATACTTAGACATGAGAACTGAAGAGTAAGAGGTGTCATGTTGGCAATTTGCAGAGCTCCTGTGCAGAAAACGGATCAAACTTCTTTTACTGGGGTATGTGATGTCCATCTGTAAGAGATACTGCGGTAGTGGATGCTTGCACTGGGCAAACGGATTGAACTAGATGATCTCCAACCTTCAATGATTCTATGGCTTCTGCCTCACTGACTTAAAAAGAATGGCTAGAATAACTAAGAAATTTCAAGAAAACTATTTGAATTCAATATTTGGAACAGATGTGCCTTAAGAAGTTATAAAACTTATTCACCAACAGAGAGATTGACTGAAAGATTGTGAACTCTTCTTTGAAGAGAGTTTTTAAAAACATAGCATGAAAATAAACATAGCAGCAAGATCTCATGTATTCTGAGATCTGTAATCAATATCAACACTTTTTTTTTTGTCTAAATAGCAAGGCCAAAGCCAAAAACACAGTAACCTTGGCATTGCTCTTTATAAGCAAAATTGGGGGGGGGGGATCCATCATTGTGGTATAACTAGGATTGAAGATTCAGTGTTAAATATGAAGAACATATCCAATATCAATACTGTCTATGTGGACTTTGAGTACTTCCATGATGATTCAACACAGGAAGAGGAATTGCTGGCTTCTACTTAGGATAAAGAATATATGGAAGGAAACAGCTTCATAGACACTATTTAGAGATGTGCTGCCTGTTAACTTATATGTTGCCTCTTAGGTGAATTTTTGCTGAGGTGGCATTTAGGAACTGTTGAATCCAGCACTAAGCATCATGAACTCTTCCCAGTTTGTTTCAGTACTGCCATTCTACATTTGAAATTCTACCATCTGGCAGTTGTGAATTGCTATAGACCAATTTGTCTCTAGACACAAGAGGAAACTACAGTGCCACTCCCCTTTCAGGACCACTGCAAAAGCCTCCTTACAAGGCTGAAACCTGATGATTAATAGTTCCCAAAAAGCAAAGCTCAAGCCACCTCTGTAATTAGAAAATCAGACAACTTGACACCAAAGGCTCCTGTTAGATTAATTGTTGAGCTGTCAGTTCATGACCAGATAATTTATGGCCTAGTGAGAAGACCTGAGGTGTGGGCCCAGCAGTACATGTTGGTCGAGAGAGGAGCTCTCCAAGGCTTTTATCTATAATAGTTGCCTTAGAAATATTTCCCCATAGCTAGCTGGAAGATTCTTCCCATTATGAACTAGATGATGGGGAAGGTCAAATGAATAGCCATACTACAGGTGCACTAAAATGGGAAATTGGAGCAGAAACAATGGGATTCTCTAGTGGGGAGGGTATCTGGGGTTCTCTGAGCTGGGAAATCATGCAATATCCTTTTTGTAAAGGGGACACACAGACTATAATTTATTCACATGTATTTATTTGCCCTGTCTGATTATAAAGAGGGAAGCTCTGATTTTTTAAAATAAACAAACCAAAAAGTCACAAGGGTAAGAGAAGTTGTGGCAGAAAGCCACTGTAGTCTAGTGGTTAGGACACTGGATTTGCATTTGGGAAGACTTCAATTCTTACTCAACTATAGAACTCCCAGAGTGACATGATCAAATCATTCTCTTTCAGAGCAATCTTACTCAAAGAATGATTGCTATTGGGGTAAAATTAGTGGGGATTCTTACATAGGCTATCTTGAACATTCAGAGAAAAAGAAGAATATAAATAACTTGTCCTCTCCTCCAAATCTGCCTTCAAAGAGGTTTGCAAAAAAGTGCCTCAAGAGAGGAAAGTCAGAAAGGTGAGATGACTATGTTTATTTTATTTATTTATTTTATTTATTTGTCAAAATGTGTACAAGATAACAGGTATGGTATAAACATAAACAAAAGCAAAGTAGGTATGGTATAAACATAAACAAAAGCAAAGTAGGTATAGGTAAATTTGGACAATAGGACAGTAGGAGAGGGATGGTAGGCACGATGGTGCGCTTATGCACGCCCCTTACAGACCTCTTAGGAATGGGGTGAGGTCGACTGTTGACAGTCTAAGGTTAAAGTTTTTGGGGTTTGGGGATGTAAAAAAACAAGAGACAGACATGTGAAAAGAAAACATGGCTGACACTGCAGTGTCTCATTAGAGTCTCAGTCTTATCCTTAGCTGTGATTTCTTGAACTGTAATTTTATTGATTGATTGATTTGTATCCTGCTTTTATTACTTTTACAAATAACTCAAAGCAACAAACATTTCCTCCACTTCCTCCTCCTATTTTCCCCACAACAACAACCCTCTGAGGTGTGTTGGGTTGAGAGAGAGTGATTGACCCAAAGTCACCCAGCTGGCTTTCATGGCTAAGGTTTCTAGCCTGGTGGCTTAACCAGTAGACCAAACTGACTCTCAATCATGAGACTTTACTGGACAAATGCTTTTTAAAAAATTGGTATGGGAAGTCTCTGATGACTTAAAGAATCCTGATAGACTATGTGCTTGATATATCAAATGAAGAGCAGTGAAAATTAGAAAATACACCGGATGGCTAAGGAATACAAAATACTGCCAAAGTTCCTTGAAATATGCGTGAAATAGGATGTATTTGAGAGATAACACCCTCTCATGGACTCAATAATGACACTTCATATGAAATACAGGTGGTCCTCGACTTATGATTATTTGTTTAATGACAATTCAAAGTTACAACTGCCTTGTGAAAAGTGACTTATGAACTGAACTTACAACTGTTGCATCATCCCGGCAGTCACGTGATTGCAATTCAGGTGCTTCGCATCAATGCTAGCTTGCATTTATGATAGGATGCAGCATTCCATGGTCACATAATTGTGATTTACAATATTATGGCAAAAAGCACCCACTGGAGAAGCTGGATTTGGTTAATGACTGCTATAAAAATGGTCATAAAATGGGATCTGACTCCGCCTACAACCACAGTGACTTATGACAGAAATTCTGGTCTCCTGTAGTTGTAAACTGAGGACTACCTGTAGTTCCAACTTTTATTATATGGGCTTTGGCTTTAGTTTAATTTTTTTCTCACATGTTTGGCACAGAGCAGCTTAAAGAACCTACTCTTTTTAGGACTAGAGAACAGAACAGACATAAAGAATGGAAAGTCTAGGATGTGGATATACATCCATGGATCTCCAAATATTGCTGATGCCCAGCATCTCTAGGAAATTTGCCCAATGTGGGGGATGTTAAGATTCATAGCTTAGCAAATATCTGGTAAGCCAAAGATTGTTGTCTACCAAGAGTCTAGTTCATTCTATGCTGGCAAAGTCTCATATGAAAGAGTGTTTCCTCATAGAAAAGTAATTCCAATTCTGTATCGTATTTTTTTTAATGAAGGGATTTCCCCAATCTCTTTTATGTACTGTGCAACATTACTTTGATGTCAATTGGTATAGGTAAGTAGGAACTAACCCTAGGAAACAGTACATAGGTGAGGTGAATATTATTTACCCAGGAGCCTAGTTCTTATGCTTGTAATCATAGGATAGCCAATTAAATATGACAACATATTGTTGAAATCTATACTTTGGTCAGCATTCTCACTTCACTATTATTAACAAACAAAAATATTATCTGGAAACTTAATGAGCACACAAAGTTGACCTTCAAGTCTAACTGTCAATCAGCTGTGTTGCCTTGAAACTAAATTTGTAGAGAGACAATCAGAAAAAAGGTTTCCCCGTACTGGTTTCATCTTTGGAAAAAAATGGCCATCTAACAAGATCTAAACATTATTTGCTCAAAACCTTGAAGTCAGAATAATGCAGGCAACTCTGATTATTTTTGTTGGCATATCTTTGCATCCTGCAACAATAGGCATCCAAGCAGGGGCTTACAATTTGAAGAAGTGTGCACCAAATACAAGGTTAACCAAAGAAGCAACACAGAGAAAAGAACAGCATTTGTCAATTCATGTGTTGTCGCAGTTTATGAACTGGGAGTGAGGCCATGCTGAGTAGCCACGCTCCTGACACAGTATGTGCTGACTAGACCCTTCCCCACCATCTGAGCATGAACTGTGAATGTCTGCAGGGAGGTTGCGTCTCACATTCAAGCTGCATATGTGAAGGTTTCCACAGATTTTGAAATGCAGCTGTCTTGGATTCTGAATTATTGGGAAGCCTTTTGTAATAGCTGTATGAAGAAAGACTGCAAAATTTGTACTGAATACTTGGGAGTTAGGTTGGCTGCCTGGGATGTATGAAAGCAGGAGTGTGAAGAAGTCTGGCCCTGAGAGCTCTACCAGGCTTAAGATCTTGAGCTGTTCATTTGTGTAGCTGCTCCATTTCCTTTTTTTCTCTAATCATGTCCTAGTTGCTTTTGCCCCTGCAAATTTATTTATTATTTATTATTTATTATTTATTATTTATTATTTATTATTTATTATTTATTATTTATTATTTATTATTTATTATTTATTATTTATTATTTATTATTTATTATTTATTATTTATTTATCATTCATTCATTCATTCATTCATTCATTCATTCAGCATATGGCAAATATGTGAACTTATAGTGGGTTCAAATGTTAATGTCCAGTCCACCCAGCCATTCAAGGACAGGGTGGTCTATGTTGAAAAAAAGTCAGACATTGGACCGGTGTGAGCTCTTGATGGACATTTGGACACAATGTGATTGATATTTTGTCGAGGAGCACCACAGGAACAAATATATGAGGTTGTTTCTTAGGAAGGTTCTTGCTGACTCTCACCACCCAGGGAAACTGCTAACTGCCCCACTGATGGTCTTCTTCTGATTCCATGTACTGTTTCTTGTCGAGAATCAAATGCATTGATTGAAAAACCTAGAAAAATCCCTGTCCTGGTTCCTGATCCATTTGTGCTACCTCCTTTTGTTCCTGCTTATCCCTGATGATCCACTGCACTATTTGTTCTTGGACTGCTTGACTAACTCACTGAACCACCTAAAAGCAATGCATGAGATGCTGCTGAATTAGTACCATCAGGAAATCTGTTGGGTTAGGGCAGAGGTCTTCAAACTTGGCAACTTTAAGACTTGTGGACTTCAACTTCCAGAATTCTCCAGCCAGCTATGCTGGCTGGAGAATTCTGGGAGTTGAAGTCTGCAAGTCTTAAAGTTGCCAAGTTTGGGGACCCCGGGTTAGGGCAACTTCTCTAAAAATGTGGTTAAAGCCAAGGCTGGGGAACTGAATGGTTTGAAGATCACATTCAAGTTCAGACATATTTACAAAAGGAAAGATATCAGGAGAGCAGCACTGAGGAACAGCAGCTTTGCCCCATTGATAGAAATCGGTGTCCTGTGGCATCACCTGATTTCTCTCTTTAGAAAGAAAAGAGGAGGAATGTGTCCCTGCCCCCTCCTATATGGAGAAAGTCAGCCCATGCATGATAAGAAAGATAAGCTTTGCTCCTCCTGCATGATGTACTTTCTTCCTGCCTTTTCCTGTGCAGACAAAAGCTGGTTTTGCTTAATCTTTGCAGCATCTTTCTTTGGGAGAAAGGTGGGATTATTCAGAGCCAGAAATTTGTTGGGAGGGCTGTATCCCCGCTCATGGCAAAGGGCACACAATAATGAATTAATGAAAGCCTTCATTTAATAGAATATGAAGAATGCAATTTTCAGCAATTCTCTCTTCTCCCTCCAGCTGTTTAGGTCCTAAGGGAAATACACTTCAGAAAACTGGAGTCTTCTCTAGGCAGATAAATTTGGGCGGAGTTTCCAGAGAGAAGGAATCAGTAAATGTCACTTATTTGCCTTGCCAATAAAAGGGTGAATTTTGCTCAAAACTATGCAATGTAATAAGCCTTCACTATATCAGATGTCAGAAGTCCATATTGTGTTGGGCCAGAAGCACATTTGAAATTCAGAAACTATGTGGAAGATGTTCTCACAAAATGGCAGATATTTGTAAAAGAAACAGAACTGAACATTGTAAAAGAGATGGGAATTAAGGCAATCCAAGGTTACAGATGTGGTATGGTCTGATCAGAATCAATAATATCTTGTGCATATAGTTGCTTAGTTTCGATTGTCAAATTTCTTGCCAACTATGCTAGTATTATGTCAAACATGATCTTGTCCTTGCAATTAATTCTGATATTTTGGACAAGCCATGAATGGCTGTATGGAAACAATTAAAATTAACTACAGCATCTTCTTTTTATTTTCTCATTTCAAAATTCTTATCAAAAGAATCATAGATCTGAATCTCTGCAAAAGACTCTTATTTCATTTCCTATTTAGACAAAACATTATTGCATTAAAATATTAAAAGTACTATTTCCTAAATTATTTTATACACTTATTTGCTAAATATGTATATCCAAGCTTTGTATTTTAGAGAAACTCATCAAGAGGACTCATCACCATAAATTTAATAATGAACTAATATAATTTATTGAGAAGAGGAATTTCAGGAGGTTCTGAGCAGGAAAGGTAAGTGAAATCATTAGTACATCTGTTTGGGTCTAAGCTTGGATCACTGATATACTCTTTCTAGAGATAATTCTACTACATACCTCATACATGCTCACATACAAAATAGGGAAAATGCAAATATCGTAACTATATTCTGCTGAGTTAGGAGAAGAATATTCCTTTGATTGTGCAAACTTAGGAAATATAGCATAAAATGTATAGACATGTTTTCCTGGTGAACAACAATTACTCTGAAGTCTGAATAAAATCAAATTCCAAAAAGGTTTTCCTCAGATTTCTGGGTTGCCATAGGAATAAGGTACAAAGTCCTTAGCTCACCTCCAGATGCCTTTGACCTTTCTTTCAACTTTTCTGCAGCCATTTCATTGTAACTAGAAAGTTCTGACATCTTCACTCCAGATCGAGCTTCTGCTATTAGCTGACGAGCTCTCTCTCTCAGCTGCCGACGCCGCTCTTCATCTTGCTGCTAAGATATATTGAACAGTTGCCAGCTCAGTAATTGACCAAAATGCAATTTCATTCTCAATCTGATCATCATGATAGTAAATGGTTTACAGCATGGTGCTTGGCCCATATTATACATAGGAAGCTTCGTATCAGTTGGATGTCAACAACACACTTTTTAGAGCCATCCATGAATCAGCCCCCTTTCCCCGAAATAATTTCTCAGTTTTTAAAAAACAAACCAGTGTACTTTAAAGCTATAAAATGTGAGACTGACACAATTTATGGCTTCAACTTAGCATGAAATATTTAAGTTTTGCTAATCTCAGAATGTTCACATGCAAATGAAAATCCTGTAATTACGTTTCCACCAGAATACCAAAAAGAAGCTCCATTTCCTTCAGAGAGCTCAACTATCTATTGAAATATACTATGTTATTGAAATAAAATTGAAATGCTCAGTGTTTTTCTATTTTGGGAAGGAGGAATTATTTCCATTGTACATAAAAATTGGGAAAATTAAGTATCATGTTATTTTTGAAAAAAATGTTTTAAGTAAAATAATATAAGAAAATACAAGTTTTATAAAAGTGTACTTATTTAATAAATTTATATAGCTATACATAGGAGACTCTGGGTGGCTTACAGTGTTTAAAGCAGAAAAAAATGCAAAAAAAAAAAAAAAACCCACCCCATACCCAACAACAACAAAAAACCACCACTACCACCACCAAAAATAATTACAAAATATTAAAAACCATTAAAAGCATAAAATTCATAAAAACATAATCTGGGAAAGAAATTTCCCTAGCAGTACAACTACTTTACAGGCTCAAAACACTTCAAAATGATGGGAAATTATTTGGCTAATTTTTGTCAATTGTGGTCTGATGAGAGGGCCTTGTGGAGAACCACATGGAACCCCAGGCTTTTACATCGTTCGCTTATAATTTAATGACATCTTTAAATATCTGTTTTTTTAAAAAAAAATATTGCTTTGGAACCCATGAAGAATTTTAAAAATGTTAAAGCTAATTACTACTGTATTGAAAAAAATGTAATATGCACATTTCAGAAATTCACAAAGTTTTCCTCAAGCACAACATTCTTTTGTCAGATAAACAAAGCTGATTCTCTTTCAACCATCACTGATATAATGACTTTGTCAAATAATAAAACTGTATGATGTATCTCATCCCAAAGTAGTTAAATGTTTGAAACAAACCTGAAAAGTAGCATGGAGAATTTTACACAAAACTGGTTTATGCTATATAAGTGTTATTCAGGCATTTCCTTATCCCACATTGGAATAGACTTGAGACTGTTTTCAAAGTAAAAACTTGAACATAATGCCAATCATCAATGTGAAACTAAAACATTCCCATGACATAACACCTCCCCACTCCCCTGGTTAAAGCAAATGAGAACCACCTTAAATGGGCACCCAGTTCCAATTGGATTAATATGAATGCTTGCTGAGCATTCAGCATCTTTTGGAATGCAATGAGCAGGCTGACCGAGCCCACCTCAGGGGGCAGCTGCAGATACCACAATTTGAGAAAGCCTGCCTTCTAACCAATTCTCTGTCTTGTAATCTCTCTCTCTATGCTATATTAGATGGTGCCAAATACAGCCCAGCACTGTTCTATGTAGGGCTTTATAAGTAGTAACTAGCACATTGAATGGGTTCTCAAATTAAATACCAGTGCAGTGGTTACAAAGTAAGTATTTTACTACAATAGCGTGTTCGGCTATTAAGTTTTTGCATTCCGGATCAGTTGTTGCTTTTGAGCTGTTTTTCAAAGACAGAATTCTGCTTAAAGGTGTTCAATTTATTGGAACTCCAAGAAAGAATGTGAATGACAAAAGCCTTAAGAATTATCTGAATAGTACTACTAAGGAGCTGAAAATATATTGAACTGAAATTTTTATTTTCCAAATTATTCTCTCTCTCTCTCTCTCTCTCTCTCTCTCTCTCTCTCTCTCTCTCTCTCTCTCTCTCTCTCTCTCTCTCTCTCTCCCTCCCTCCCTCCCTCCCTCCCTCCCTCCCTCCCCCTCCCCCTCTCCCTGTACTGTATGTTTATGTATCTAACTAAAGTCTGCTACTAAAGGTGAGTGGAGAATTGACCTGTTTGTGATTTCACTTCAAGACCTGGGAGCAATGATGGTTTTATCCTTGCCATACAAAAAGATGAGGCAGTGAGTTCTTCCCTACACTACAGCTGTTAGTAAACAGAGGTAGAACAATCTCTCAGTATGTGGCTATGGCTGCCCTGGTGGATTGCCATGAATTTTCCAGATTTTAAATGTTGTTCATACTGAATGTCATATTCAAAATAGCTCTACAATTAAGAAGAAATGAAGTAACACAAACAAGAACATGGCAGTTATAGATATTAACCTTTTGAGCAAATGAAAGACTTCTCATACATTGTTAGACTGAAAACTTGGATCACAAACAATTTAACCAAATTATTAAAATAAAATCTCCCCCAATAATTCCTGCTAGCTAACTACCACTAGAACTCATTAGTAACAACATTTTCCATGTCAATTCTTACTAATTCTTATTGACAGTGAATTTTACAGTATTTAATTGTCTGTGTTAGTATGCAAGAGGTTTTCTTTCTTGACAAAATTGTGTTTGTTCTATCCGTCCATATTCCTAGCATGGTTCACTCTATTATTCCTAGAAGATGAAGAATTAGTACTCAATGTGTACTAATATACATGTCTACAATATTCATGTATTGAAAGTCATCATATGTGAGTTGGCAGCCATATAAATCTAATGAATAACTAAACTTTGGTGTAATTTACATAGTAAAAAATATTATGCTCTCAAGAAAACATACAATGTAGTTTTGCTTTAAAAAGTCAAAACTAAGGAGAATGACTGGTAGAGAAATAGAAGTTTTGGAGTTAACCAGTATTGCAGATCAGCAAGAGTGTGACTATGGATAGTTGTGTTTTTATTTCAAAGAATGACACATTTGTTTAATTTTGTTTCAGTTCTCTTCAAAATTATAAAAAAAATGACCTTCATTTTCTAAGAAATCATAGTACATGTTTGTAGAGAGATATATTAGTGTTCTGATGTAATACCATGAAAAGCACAAAAGCAAGATTGCAAGAAAGGATGATTGTGGTCTAAAGAAGAGCAGGGAAAGGAGAAATAGACAATCCTGTCACTGCAGTAAAGTGACAGGAAAACTGATCAGCATCTTCTTATTATAAAATGACAAGTTTTAACTAGAAATTAAATGTCATATAATTATATGTTAAAGTAAGATGCACTATGAAAATCTCCCTTGAGCATAACGAATAGCTAGAGTTTTCGGTGAGTATTATCCCACAAAAGTTGAAGTTGTAAATAAAATTACAATTAACTTGTATCCTAAAATACGTTGACTAATTTCTTTAGGACCCCAACAACAGTGCTAGGATTCTTCCCCCCTCCCCCCAGTATGGTAAGAGACTGAATTAGCCACACTTTGGCATTGCTTGTAAAGAGACCTGCAACAGAGTTCTATTTAGCTTAAACAATCATTAATAAAACAAGCACAAAATACTAATTAGGCACATTTTTTCCATTTCCATGTAAATTGTTTGTTTGTAGCTATTTACTTATCATTGTTTTTGATACAATAGGAAAAATGCAAATGAATGAATCAGAAAGCAGCCCTAATGGGACTTTCTGTTTATAACCATTAGCCCAGAGGTGTGCTGTAATTCAATCCTCAAGCAGCAAGATTTAGCCTCATTAACAGCTTGCATGGGCAGGTTACAACTCATAAAACCCTACAGTAAACAAAGTATATGGACACAGCAGCAGTATCTTGAGCCTGATTGACAGAATTTTGCTTCCCTATCAGATTGCCTCAATTTACTTTTCTACTAATGTCCTAACGCCATAAACACAATTTTGCCTAGGCCTTGGAGCTCTCCAGCAGAATTGCAAATTTGCTTTCATCCCCTCCATACCCCTCCTTGCTGCTCCCAACTCAAAGGCAGAGACAGTAATAGTCCCATCTTCTGTATTTATCCCAGTCAAATACAATAAACTAAATCAACATGCTCTACCACAACTCCCAATATCTGGCAATAAGAGATTGAAATGTAAAAGGCATATCTGTGCTAAGGCTTTTCTAATGTGTCTACATTTGTTGATTTTAGAAAATGAAAAGTTGAGAATAAATACTAACCTCAACAAGATACATGACTTGCTTTGAACTTTGCAATTGTTATCTTTTAATATTAAAACATGAACACAAGCAGAAGGTGATATTCGGGGGGGGGGGAAATCTCCCAAATTCCTAAACTGTTAGAAAAATGTACAAAGGATGATTATGTAGCAGCAACTTGGTTCCTATGAGTTTTGCAAAATTCCACTGTAAAGAGAAGTAGGATGGAAAACATGATCATGTTTTTCCTCAATGAAAACGCTCTCTTATTTTTGAGTCACTGATCATGGGAAGTGTCCTTTCGGAAAAGAAATTTTGTTCTCAAAATTTAGTGAAAGAAAAGCCAACTGTGGATTATAATTATATTGGTTGGGCAACATAAATAGATGCCTTGCAATGTAGCCCTATGAGCCACAATTTCTTAAATATGTGGAATAGATTAGCTTGTTTATTTATTTAATAAATTTTAATCCTGACTGCTCATGGCAGCTACTTTATGCAAGGGGAATATAACATGAAGTTTGAAATATGCTAAACCAGACATATGATCTAATCATTACAGAGCTGAGAGCAGGACTGCACTAATTCTCTTCCCTCCCATATTTCTGGTAACATCTAGTATAGCAGTAAGCAGGACATTGTGTTATATAATCCCTACAACTTGGCTGACAGTGAGGAGGCAGGCGCATATACAGTGCAATAATGTCACAATCCAGGTTCAATTTTACCAAATGTTAGGTTGACAAGCATCCACCTAACATAAAACGATCTAGATGAGGGAATAGAAGGGAAACTCATCAAATTTGCAGATGACACTAGGCTGTCAGGAATAGCCAATACACCAGAAGACAAGCTCAAGGTCCCAAAAGATCTTGACAGACTTGAACACTGGGTGTATCTAAGAAAATGAAATTCAACGTAATAATTCAACGTAATAATTAAAGTAAGGTTTTACAGTTAGGCAAGAAAAAGCAACTGTATAAGTACAGGCTAGGTCAGTGATGGCGAACCTATGATACGTGTGCCACAGGTGGCACGCGGAGCCATATATGAGGGCACGCAAGGCATTGCCCTATGTCAGATCCAGTGTGCGCTGGCCAGCTGATTTTCAGCCTTCTTTTCGACTGTTTTTGCTCTCCCCAGGCTTCAGGAAAGCCTCCTAAAGCTTGGGGAAGGCGAAAAACGGCCCAACAGGAAGTTCGGAAATGAACTTCTGGTTGGCCCGTTGGCCCGTTTTTTGCCGTCCCCAGGCTTCAGGAAAGCCTCCTGAAGCCTGGGGATGGCAAAAAATGGCCCAACAGGAAGTTTGGATTATGGGTTTGGGCACACACGTGCGTGCGCACACCCTTTTGGCACCTGAGCCAAAAAAGGTTCGCCATCACTGAGCTAGGTGAAACTTGGTTTCATGCCAATAATTAATTGTGAGACGTATCTTGGAGTCCTAATGGACAATCACTTAACTATAAGCCAACAGTATGCGGCAGCAGCCAAAAAAGCCAATGCAATCCTAGGCTGTATTAATAGAGGTGTAGAATCAAGATTATGTGAAGTTCTAGTACCACTTTACAAAGCCTTAGTAAGACCACACTTGGAATACTGCATCCAGTTCTGGTCACCACAATATAAAAAAGATGTTGAGACTCTGGAAAGAGTGCACAGAAGAACAATAAAAAAGATTAGGGGGCTGGAGGCTAAAATATATGAAGAACAGTTACAGGAATTGGGTAAATCTCATTTAATGAAAAGGACTAGGGGCGACATAACATTCCAATATTTGAGAGGTTTCTACAAAGATGAGGGGGTCAAACTATTTTCTAAAGCACCAAAAGGCAAGACAAGAAAAATGAATGGAAACTAACCAAGAAGAGAAGCAACCTAGAACTAAGGAGAAATTTCCTAAAGATGAGAGCAATCAACCAATGGAACAACTTGCCTTCAGAAGTTGTGGGTGCTCTATCACTGGAGCTTTCAAAAAGAGAGTGGACAATCATTTATCTGAAATTGTATAGGGCAGTGTTGGCGAACCTTTTTGGCACCAAGTGCCGAAACGGGAGCGTGCACACTGGGAAGATGATCTTTTGGTTTCTGGCGTGCGCATGCGCACCAGCCAGTTGGTCTTCATGTGTGCCAGAAACCAGAAGACCAGGTGGCCGGTGCACATGTGCTCACCGGAAACCAGAAGATCATCTTCCCGGTGCGCGCATTCGTACTGGGCGGCTGTTCTTCCGGTTTCTGGCGCTCCCACGCACGTGAACCAGCTGGCTGGCATGCCAGAATCTGGAAGAGCAACAGGTGACAGCTCGCATGCCCAGAGAGATGGCTCTGCATGCCACTTCTGGCACACGTGCCATAGGTTCACCATCACAGGTATAGCGCAGGGGTGAAATCCAGCAGGTTCTGGAGAACCGGTTTGCGGAAATTTTGAGTACTTCGGAGAACCAGCAAATACCACCTCTGGCTGGCCCCAGAGTGGGGTGGGAATGGAGATTTTGCAGTATCCTTCCCCTGGAGTGGGGTGGGAATGGAGATTTTGCAGTATTCTTCCCCTGCCATGCCTACCAAGCCACACCATGCCCACCAAGCCACACCCACAGAACCGGTAGTAAAAAAAATTGGATTTCACCACTGGTATAGGGTCTCGTGCTTGAGCAGGGGGATGTACTAGAAGACTTCCAAGATCCCTTCCAACTCTATTATTCTATGTTCCACCCCCAAGCTCATGTCTACATCCCCTCAAAGAAAGAAAAAATATATATCTAAATTTGATAAATAAAGAAAAAAAAGGGATTTGCCATACAACATGGTTCAGTTTAAAGTTAAGAAGTTATCCCCAATCCATCACAGAAAACAATTTTTAATTTTCAACCCTTAAGAAAATCCCTCACTATGATGCGTCAATAGAAGCCCTGCAGTCTTAAAAAGAGGGTAACCCTGACAAACCATAGAATTTTTCCTCTCAGAGTTGGTTGCATATATTGAGCTACCAAATTTGAGTTGCAAAAACCCGGAAGAACACTGGATGGCAGCAAACAGACATAGGAAACTCTTTGCTGGCATCTAGTGCTCTCCTGACGTCTGATAGCTCTAATGTTACCTTCAGTGAAAGTTTGAATTGGCACATTGATTGAAATATAAAAATTAAAATAAATCCATGACCTGGCATATTTCAAAAAGCTACCACACTAAAAAGTTCCTCTTTCTGGTATATTTCATAATAATCTGTATTTCTACTATACTGATACTTAGTAAGGAAAACTTTCTACTATTTAAGGACAAACTCTTCAAGAATAAATAATGTAATTCCTTGTTTCCGTCTTAAAAATGTATTTGTATGCAATTTTTATATTTCACAGTTCACCGGCATCTCGGCAAGCTTTCTTCCACTGCTTCAATGGTGCTACTTTTAATTTTATCCTCCTTAGTCCTTGTAATTAAAGTGATCAGCAGTGGCATCCCAATGGCTTTGACATAGCAGCAGCCCCCCTCACAGATTTCTGCTTTTAAAGGGAAGGAGGAGAAAAAGAACTAAAGTTTCATTTCACAGGAACAAGAAAATCAAGCCTCTCCAATCCTCAACTTTATCCATTTGTTCTTTCAGCAGCCTTTGGATCTTAAGAAGCAAATAAAAATGGCTGCCATTAGGGGGTCCTTTTTGTACTTGCCGCAGACACAGTGATTGACGTTATTTTAGCCCAAAATTCCACTATGGCTTGTGAAGGTGAATTAGAATGTGACAAATTGTCAGTGCACTTGGTGAGATGATTGATCTCTTGAAATATCACTGAAGAAAATTAACGATTAAGATCAACATGTATGGATATGTGTATGTTTAACATCTTTTTTAAAAAACACACACAACAAAGAAGTTTCATGAGCCAGAATTCTACCCACGGCACCCTGACTCTTTTCACATTTTTTTTTCCTGAGCATTTCTATTGATTTATTATTTTTCTTTGTGTTAAAAGTTATTCAAAGCCTTATAATCACTGTATTTGTTTTAAGAAGCCAAATTCTTTTTCAATCACCAAACTAGAGAAGTGAAAATGTAATATTCATTAATCATAATGGCTTTATATAAAAGGTAAGTGTAACTTTGCATAACATGGAAAGCATTTAATAGGACTCTAACTCTGAAAATCAACCATGACGTGCCCCAATTACATAATCCAGCTAAGAAAAAGAACTTGACTGCCACCCTTTCATCGTTAGACAGGAAGGACGGCTTTGTTATTAGCCATTTAGAAGGAGAAAGAATTTTGTCCTTGTCCAGAGGCAAGGATTACCAAAAAGGTATCTATTCACAAGCCTCAGAACAAAGAAGAAGAAGAAAAATTAAAAATCTACAAGATTCTTAAAAGTTGGCCAGGCTAGATTTTTACTACAAGTTTGATCCATTCTTGTTTGTATAAATAGGGGTTGGGGTGAAACATTAAAACTGTTTAGCTAATCTTTCCAAACCATTCCCAACTTCTCTTATGTTGATTTATAATATAACCAGACATGCTCATAAATGGCCACACCTGCTCATTTCTCTGGGGATGGCCTGATCTCTGCCTTTTTCAACAAAGAAAAGGGGTCATGTAGGGGAAATCAGCCTTTCTTGTTGCAAAACAGAGTGGAAAGTCAAAATCTTTTTCAAGTTTATCCCATCTGGTCAGATTAAATCCTAGATCACTCTTGGGATTACATTTTTTTTTGTTCTCACTACAGTATTAGAATAATTTCACAAAATACACAAGTATGATTATCAGAAATTCAGCTGATACATTCTGGGCACAATTGGATGAAAACGTAAGAGCTGAATGTTTGGATTTTAATATCCAGACACAAGTTTAAGCAAGAAGCAGCAACAAAAGAAGTACAAACACAATTTTAAAATATTTTTTGGCTTTCATAACCGACAGTTGGATCCACGTGCAAGTAGCTTCCCATTTTGTTATGTAATTTGAAATTAGGTTCATCATGCTAATTACACAATGTGGCACTATTGTCCTACAACAAAATCATTAGCACACAT